>CM021104.1:371458058-371498434 GCA_007115665.2 Sequoiadendron giganteum
ACCAACCTACTAGAGACAATAATCCTCTATTGTGCTTGTAGGCACCAACCTAATAGAGACACCAATCCCCAAATGAAATAGTACAACAAGTAGAACACCAATCCTATCGGATTACAATGATAAGGCTTACAGATCTTCAATGTAACTCAACACATACTAGAGTTACAACTAACACTTTTCTCACCGCATATGATCTTATGATACTAGCACACACACTAGAATGCAATTCTCCCTTTTATCTTCACTGCCTTCTCTTCAATTTGCACTAGTGACCAACTCTTCTTCACACAAGTGTAATTATAATTCATGTGGTCACACATAGATACATTACAATGCATTTGAACATTCGAAATATATATGTGTGTAGTATAGAAAAATGCACTCCTTTACATTTTCACACTATGTTTGCATCCCCTTAATTAATTGAGCTTAATCAAGCTTCTAATTACCTAAATTATGCATTCCAAAGCCTTATTATTCCCATTTTTCAAAAGGGAAACCTATATTAAACAAATGCTAATAGTAATTAAAACACCTTGGGAATTGTGTGTACTAGATTTAGGTCCCAGGACCCATTCCTCCTTAAGTGCCAGGACCCAATTTAAAATATGTTTTTTGTGGCATTTTAATGATTCAAATTCAAGTTTCAATTGTCGGCTTTTGGAATCTAATTTTTGGGAAATTAGATAAACACCTATAAATACATAGTTATTTTATCAATTCAAATCTAACAAGCTAGAGGCAACTATCACAAGATCAAATATTGCTATCAAGAGCATTGAAGAGAAAAATTATCAATAATCTACAACATCAATCGAGATCATATCATTATGTCAAAGTTCATGTGTGTTCATGTCATGTTTCGGAGCTAACATTGTGATGTAGGTTTCAAGAATTCAAGCAAGCATTCAATCAATCAATCAAGCCAATTCATGCAAGATCCAAACCTTAGAGTCGTGTGTTAGACTTCAATCCTCTAAGGGAAGTCATTACGGGTTTGGTGAGTTATAGCATATCATTTTTCATTCATCAATTCCTTCAATTTATCATCATTTCATCATTAATTTTAATTACCAATATGGGGTTTGACTAAGGCAAACCCCTATTCACCCAAAAATAAACAATTTTTCTTCTCTCTTTGTATGTGTAGATTTAAAGGTGAAGAAGGACTAAAAATCAATCAAATGAGCAATTTTGCAAATTTATCAAAGTTATCATCATTATTGTCAAGACACAAAAACTCACCTATAGATTTTATTTTTGGCTTTCTGACAGTCAAACTTGGAGAAATCAGAATCTTAGATTCGAGAATTGAGGACTACAAAATCAAATTTTGGACCCCTGTACAGAGACCCATTCTCCCTAGGGAAAATTTGTCCTTCAATAGGGTTCAAAACACTTTTGGTGTCAGGTACATGTCATCCTGCCTTTCTTAGTTGTCTATAACTTGTTGTTTCCATTTTTTATATCATATTATTCTGCATTTCAAGTGTTAGGTTATACAAAATTGAGTTTGTTAATGCATTTAAAATTATCTCCCAAAACAACCAATCAGTCATTTCTATCATAAGAAAACAATAGACCCTCCTAATAGGGTTGACTCACCTCAAGGCTGAAAGTCAATCCTATCCTTGGAAGATCTCTTTTTCTAATGAAATTAGGGAAAAAACTTTATTTTGTGTTCCATTTTGGTAAACTCCAGGCCCTCACACGCATACCTCACACCCTTTTTCATCATTTCATTTTGGTGAACTTGACATTACTACACTGTACACTTTCTAAAAAATATTGCATAAATTTTGCATATATTTCACATAGTATTCTACATAAGGGTGTTTTTCAATCATTTACACTAGAAGATTGAAAAAAAATTGCATTTCAAAAGCTGTCCTTTTTTTTGTTTTTTTCCATCATATTGAATTTAATCATTAAAATCTGGAAAAATAGTCATTGCTTAACCTATTTGCAATTGGAAAAAGAAACATAAAAAATCAACCTAAAAATTCAAATTCTCACTTTTTAGAACATGTACAAGGACCCATTTGCCCTTGGGCAAGTCTATCCTTGTACAGGTGTCTCAGACAACTTTTTCACACTGTTTTATATCTGTATTATCAGTCTATTCTAACTTGTAGAAGTCTATTTTGAAATTTTGAAAAATTGTTATTCCATGTGCAAGAAAAGTGTCATTTTGCTTGAATTTTTGTAAATTTGAAAAAAAAAAATTATTGCATTTTAGTATTGAAAATCATCAAATATATAAGACAATTGTTTAAATTTTTGAAGCATTGCATAAGTTGGATAGATTACTTTTCATTTTCGGCACATACTCAAAATTCTAAATGATAGTGTGTTTCCTTTTCAAATATGTCAAGAAAAAGAAAAGAAAAGAAATAGATCATTAACAAGCATGTTAGTCTTTCTTCTAATATCTTTCCTAGTTATGAGAATATCTTAGTGAAAGAGAATGAAATTATTGACACATTCCTTAATATCACCTTGCCAATCCTTCACTCATCCCTTAATATCTCTCCTATTTATGAGGATGATTTGATACAAGAGGATACAATCATGGACAATCATGAGAATCATAGTTTTTCTTCTCCTGATACCTCTCCTACTTATGATGAAGGTATCTTCGTGTTAGAAGATCCAATTATTGAACATCATGAGAATATTGTTTGTCCCTCTCCCCCTACTTCTCCCACTTGGGAAGATATTGAGGCACAAGAGGATGAGATCATTGACACATTTCTTAACATCATTTTTCCTAGTCTTCATTCATCTCCTAGTATTTCTCCCATTTGTAAGAACGATTTGATAGAAGAGGATGCAAGCATTGAAAACCATGAAAATCCTAGTTTTTCTTTTCCTAACACCTCTCCTACTTGTTATGAAGGTGCCTTGGTGTTAGAATATTCAATCATTGAGCATCATGAGAATCTTGCTTGCTTATCTACTAAAACCTCTTCTATTTGGGAGGATATTTTTGGACATAAAGATGACAAGAAGGAATGCTTAGATGAACATGCTAATGCCACCTTAGATTCTCCCTCATGTGAAAATCATCAACATGAAGTCAAATTTGTTGAGGTTATGAACGCATAAGTATCTATTATACCTCCCTTGATTACAGGACCTCCAAAAATTCCTTTTGGACCTCCCAAGAGTCCTCTAATCATTGGACCACCTAAGATTTATTTTGAGCCTCCTAAGAGTTATTTATTTATTGGACCTCCTAAGCCTCTTCTTATCATAGGACCACCTCAACACCAACCAAAACCTCCAGGAGCTATCTTGAATTTTGTAAGGTAACTCACTAGTAACAATGTTTTGCAACAACCATTTTATAGTATTGTTGCTCATACATATAACACAAGGAACAATAGGCAACCATAAACCATCCCTAAATTTATACCACTTCCTCAACCCATTTTTCCTAGTGCCCCTCATTTACCCTCGCATAGTGGAAAGGTGTATGATCTTGCAGAACAACTTCATAACACTCCTACTAAGATCTCCCTTCGAGATTTTATTCAAGCATCACCCCTTTACCATGCAATGCTTCAAAATGCTTTGCAACAATTTATCATTCCTCCTAGTGCGCAACCAAATGATGTGGAAGCTATGATTGAGAATATGAATTAATCTAATTTGGACATTACTTTTCATCAAGATGAGTTACCTCCATTAGAAGTGTAAAAATAAAATGTGGCTTTAATGATAATGGTTGTCATTGACAAGACTGGAATAAAACACACTCTCATTAATAATGGTTCGATGCTCAATGTTTTTAGTGTAAGACTTTTATATATGATTGGAGTGGACAAGAGAAAAATTCAACCAAACTCTTTATCTATCTGTGGATTTGATAATGTGGGAAAACAACAATTTGGTGTGATAACATTACCTATTAGATTTGGTAAATTTACATTGCATACTCCTATTCATGTCATGCCCAATGATCTCTCATTTAATATTCTCTTGGGTAGGCTATGGATTCATGCAATTAATGTGGTGCCTTCAACATTACATCGTCTAGTGAAGAACACTTACAATAATAAGGTTCACACAATAAAATCTTACCTACAATCAAAAAATTGTTTGCAAACTAAAATAGGACTAACAATTCCTCTTACAACACCGACACCAACTACAAAAGTGGAACCAATACAAGAAGAAGAAGAGAATTTTTTGTCATCAATCACGAAACTATTGGACAATGATTGGAGATTATTGGATTTTACACCCACATACATGGGAGAATACAAGAATACACACAAATAAGGAAAAGACAGAATTTGACATAATATCAACACAAGCTGAGTCATCAAACCATGTGATCCCACAACTTTTTGCAAAGAAGAGGCAAACAATAATTACACATCCATGTACGATGAGTGTGATCATGAGAAACCACCAAATTCAAAAGAAATGGTAAAACCTTGTGGAATCTTGGTTATGAGATTTTGAAACAATTTGGCTATAATGGAAAAGGATGTGGTGTTAAATATCAAGGTATTTTTGTCCCTATAGAGCCTACCTCACAAGAACAAACAAGAGGTCTTGGTTATTGTCTTTCAAAAGAAATGAAAGAATCAAAGAAACCTTCGCTTAATATCAATGTCATCATACAAAACACTCCTAGGAAAAATATACATCATGGTCATGATATTGCTTCATCTTCAAACACATGTATTAGTGATGATTGGGGTTCATTATATTTTTCACCCTCCTTTAAGGGAGAATTCAAAATCTCACAATCTAAATCTAGAGAGCCTTGTGTATGTATGACACCTTGTAGTAAGAAAGAAGTATCTCGGTCATAAAAGAAAGCAACATCTTTTACCATTGATCAAGAGGGTACCTTGTTGAGGCTTCTCCAAGCTCACTGGATATCTCTCCCTCTAAGAACATGAAAGAAATTCTACAACAAAAGATAATTTTGTTCATATCATCAAGTGCGTGGTCATTCTAACAATGAGTGTAAGGCTTTGAGTAATAAAATTCAACATCCTAAGGATTGTAGTGCTCTTCCTTGTGTTGATGCATCTATTTCCTCTAATGGATAATTATTTTCATCCTATCATGTTGCTCATCACTATGTGGCATTGGTAGCTTTGTGTGTTTTTCTCATTGCAATTCATGGTAGTACAATCTTAAGTGCAACCATATTTATCTTGGCAGTTGGCAGTAACATGATAGTCATTGGTGGTTGTCCTCGTCTCTATGCTTGGGGGAAAGGATTAAAAGTTTTGGGAGATGTGCATTAATTTCAAGGAGCCCCTCCTCCTCTCTTTCTACTTAAAATACCAACATAGAAGGTATGTTGACATTTTAAGTGGGGGCATATAAGTCCCCCACTCATTGTTTGTAAATTCCCTTCTTAGTGATGATAACATACATCTCCTAGGAAGTGTGACCTTTTTATTCAAAGTGTGGCTTTCTTTATCTATGTGATGTGTCCTCTTTGTGGTGATATTATGCTTGATGCTCTAAAAGAGTGTGACCTTTCTTGGCATATGGCATTCCTCTTGGTGGTAATGCTATGATTAGTATTCCCTAAGACGTGAATCTTTTATTCCTTGACTAGTCCTCTCTTGGTGCTAATGTTAAGTGCGATGTTTCATAAGGTGAGACCTCTCATGTATTAAGCAAAACCCTTTTGATTATCTTTTAAACATTAAACCTTTCCATATCTTATTCCATGAGTGTCTAGCATAATACAGCTTACTAACCTTATGAAGCATGCCCATTTTGTGTGTCACCTTATCAAAGTTGTTAGGGAGTATAAATTTTGGTATGGTTGACGTATGGGAGCTTGTAGACCTGGCAAGAATTTCCCATTTTCCACCCTTTATGTGAGTTCACATCTTGTAGACCTAGTGTGTTTTTCTCACCCTATTGACTTGGGGGCTCACCTAGTGTATATCGGACTGCACTAGCCATTGTGAACGTATTTTTCATGGCCACCTAATATAACACAACTTGCTTGCTAGTAGAGCCATGTGTTTCATAGGTGATTTTACATCCTTGTGAGTGTGTTTGATGGACGTGGCATAATACAAGTTGTTAGTCCATCCCTTTTGCATTAACTTTGACATTGTATGTTTGTGTATCTTGTCTTGCTGCTTCATATCATACATATGTGTGTGTCCCTTTGTGATTATGTTGATTTTCCATGGGATCTTGATCCTAGGGATTTGGTCACCTCCTTGATCTTTTTCATCCTATCTTTATCATTTGTATATTTGGACCCTCTTGACATATATTTGTCTACTTTACTGTGAGTTTGAGTGTGGGCTCATACTCTCACTAAAGTGGGGGCTAAATGTAGTGTAGAAAAATGTACTCCTTTACATTTTCACACTATTTTTGCATCCCCTTAATTAATTGGACTTCATTAAGCTTCTAATTACCTAAATCATGCATTTCAAAGCCTCATGATTCATGTTTTCCGAAAGGGAAACTTATAGTAAAAAAATACTAATAGTAATTAAAGCACCTAGGAAATTGTGTGTCCTCGATTTAGGTCCTAGGACCCATTTGCACAAGGGAGAATGGGTCCTCCTTAAGTGTCAGGGCCCAATTTAAAATATGTTTTTGGTGGCACTTTAATGATTCAAATTCAAGTTTCAATTGTTGGCTTTTGGAATCTAATTTTTGGTAAATTAGATAAACACCTAAATACATAGTTATTTTATTGATTCAAATCTAACAAGCTAGAGGAAACTTTCACAGGAGAAAATATTATTGTCAAGAGCATTGAAGAGAAGATTTATCAATCATCTAAAATAGAAATCAAGATCATATCATCACATCAAAGTTCATGTGTGTTCATGTCATGTTTTGAAGCTAACATTATGATGTAGGTTTCAAGCATTCAAGCATCAAATCAAGCAATCAATCAAGCCAATTCATGCAAGATCCAAACCTTAGAGTGATGTGTTAAGACTTCAATCCTCTAAGGGCAGCCATTAAGGGTTTGGTGAGTTGTAGCGTATCATTGTCCATTCATCAATTCTTTCCATTTATCATCATTTCATCATTAAGGTTTAATACCAACATGAGGTTTGACTAAGGAAAATACCCATTCACCAAAAATTAAACAATTTTTCTTCTCTCTTTGTATGTGTAGATTTACAGGTGAAGGACTGAAAATCAATCAAACGAGCAATTTTAAAGAGTATTCAAAGTTGTCATCATTATTGTCAAGACATGGAAACTCGTCTACAAATTTTATTTCTAGTTTTTCGATAGTCAAACCTGGAGAAATTAGAAGCTTAGATCTGAGATTGAGGACTACAAAATTAGATTTTGGACCCCTATATAGAGACCCATTCACCCTAGGGTGAATCTATCCTTTAACAGAGTTCAAAACACACTTTTGGTGCCAAGTACATGTCATTCTTCCCTTCTCATATCTACCTGTAACTTGCTATTTCCATTTATTCTATCATAATATTCTTCATTTCAAGTGTTAGGTCATATAATTGGGTTTGTTAATGCATTTAAATTTATCTCCCAAAATAACCAGTTAGTCATTTTTGTCATAAGAAAACAACATACCTTCCTAATAGGGTTGACTCACCTCAAGGTTGAAAATTAGTCGTATCCTTGGGAGATCTATTTTTCTAATGAAATTAGGGAAAAGGTGTGTTTTATGTGTTCCATTTTGGTGAACTCTAGGCCCTCACACACATACCTCACACCCTTTTTCATCATTTCATTTTGGTGAACCTAACATTACTACACTGTACACTTTTTGAAATTGGAATTTTCCCTTAAACCTTAGATCTAGGATTTGTATTTGTTTGTTTTGCATCTCATTTAGGGTTTCAAAATTTCATTCTGCATCATTTAAAATCACAAAAATAAAAAAAATCTTGCATACATTTTGCATATATTTCACATATTAGTTTGCATAAGGGTGTCTTTCAATCATTTATATTAAAAGATTCAAACAAAAATTGCATTTAAAAAGTTGTCATTTTGTTTGCTTTTTTCCATCATATTGTATTTGCATTAAATCATTAAAATCTGGAAAAATAGTCATTTCTAAACTTGTTTCCAACTGGAAAAAGAAATAAAAAATCAACCTAAAAATTCAAATTCTCATTTTTTAGAACCCTGTACAAGGACCCATTCACCCTTGGGAAAACCTATCCTTGTATAGGTGTCTTATACAACTTCTACACGTTGTCCTATCTCTGTATTATAAGTTTTTTCTAGCTTGTAGAAGTCTCTTTTGAAATTTTGAAAAATTGTTATTTCATATGAAGAAAAGTGTCATTTGCTTGATTTGTTGCAAATTTGAAAAAAAATATTGCATAGGTCGACTCCAAAACACATCCAAAATAAAAAGGATTTAGTTGTGGATCATCATACGCTATGTCAAAGCTCAAATGTATCACAAAAATATTATCCAAAGCAAGATTAATTGATCAGGATCAATCGTAGATGAAGTAAACAAGTCATGTCAGCCCAAATAGTATCAATACCATCAACACTGTCACTATTCGAGTTTGCACCACCAAGGCAAAACCAAAACCAACATACATATCAATATGCAAGAATTGTAGCTTATGCACAATATATCCTCAACCTTTTCTTGAAGAAACTAATCATCATGTATGCTAGCAAAGAGAATAAACCTACTGAATACATAGGAACATAACATTCCAAACAAATTGTAACACACTATTATTCAAAAATTGACCTTGTGGAACACCAAAACACCTAAAGATTCTTAGTAGTGTAAATTTGACATTATTGATCATGTCTACGAAACCACAAGGCCAATAATTTACTTTAAGAGGAATGTGAATCATTCCATCAGACTTTCATCATTACATTCCTCTGTTAGGGTACATACCAAAACACTGTTACTTGTAACACACACTATAGAAGGTGCGATGACTTGATTTATTGGATATGGAACCTTCATATCTTGAACAACATATCATCTTAACCACGAGATTGAATCTTTCTCAACAGAAGGATGCAAACTAAAAAACCATGGCTTTTTCTTAGAGTCTATACTGTGAATGCTTTAGTAAAAATTTTGCACCTTATTTTTGTGTGCGGTATATCAAAGTGAAATGATATCAATGTGGAAATGTTGTAGAATCATTAGGACATGTGTATCATCCTCCACATCACACCTAGTTAACATACTAAACATTATCCTTCCTTATATAGCAATGCAAACTTGCACCAACTAGTATCACATCATAACAACTATCTCCAGAGCTTGTACATACTTCAACACATACATTAAACATCAATGACACCCCATATTGGGTTGACATAAATGAGAAAACCTATTTCGAACATATGAGAGGGAGGTGGATCAAATTACACAAGCCCCATTGAAATCCCTATCCATATTTACATAATCTTTAGCTTATCCCCCTTCATAAGAGAGAAATTTTCAGTTGGTTCATCATCCATGTAACTGAGGGTATTTTTTCTTAGGTTGTTAGCAGATTAGATGCAACATATAAAATCCAAATTAGATAATGGAGTGCAAAGGAATAAATGAAAAATGAATGAAACAATCTCACCCAAGTTCTTCATTTTCCATGGTTGACCTCCATTACACCTTCTAACTTGCTGAAAAATATGAGGTTGCCCTTAGATTTATGATGAGCAATCTAAGATTATGACTAGTCCTAAACAAGTGTTGAAGGATTCAAATGATTATGCAAGAGAAGTTAAATCCTACATGCAAATTAATTAACTAAATGACAAAGACAAGCAAATGCAAGACTCAAGAATTGCAAGATACAAGATTTGCAAGAGTTCTCAAGATTTTCCAGATGCCAAAATGAGGATAAAATTATCATTTTATAGAAAATGCAATTTTGGATGAATGGACGAGATTGAAGATTGAGAAGTGCCCTAGAATCAATGCTCAAGATTCAAAATAACAACCCCTTAATTAGGGTTAGGGCAACTTTAGGGTGAAATTCAAAATGAGTGAACAAGATTTAATTTAAGAAATTAAATAGAGGAATGAGAAAATATGTGACGGTGATAAGATTTAGTAAGTAGAAAAAAAATGAGTTAGAAAATCAAGTCATTTTAGAAATTACTTAATTTGTGGAGGGAAATGCCATTTAGAATTTAATATTTTAATTTAATTCAAAATGGTGAAGTCATGTGACAATAAATAATTAAATTACTTACTTGAAGAGAGAAATTTAAATAAATGTTTTTTATTTAAATTTGGAAATGAATTAAAATGAGACAATTAAACAATTAATTTTAAATTATTTCATTGTGGAAGAAGTGGGTTAATAATTAAATAAATTGTGGGGGATTTATTTAATTATGAGGAGACTTTAATATTAGAGACGTATTTAAATTAATTTATTTAAATAATCAAGAGGGAATAGTGGATTAAATAAATAATTTATTTAATTTAAAGAGGACTTTAGCCATTAGTGGCCTATTTAAATAAATGTCAAGAAGAATAAGAGAGGTGAATTAATTAAATAATTGGTCATTAAGAGAGGTGGATTCATTTAAATAGTCAAGAAGAATAAGAAAGGTGAATTAATTAAATAATTGGTCATTATTTAATTAATAGTTGAATTTGGTCAGAGGGACATAATCAAATTATGTTTAGAGGACTTGATGAGAAATTGAGTTCGTAGGTCTAGGTCAATTTTATGTGTCTACATTTTGCCCCTCTTTGTCATAATGTAGTTTATTGCGTTATGGCAAAGAAAACTAATCAAAGATATGCCCCAGCGAAGGTATGGAGTGCCTATGCCCCCCTTGGGAATTTTTTTGAATTTTGGCTCGGGGTCAGAAAAATTTGGTAAGTGTCCCGATAAGTTAAATGGGTGCCCAAAAAAACAACGACACTATTGATTTTGAAAACGGAGGACGTTAAGATAGCGAAAATGTCGGTCAAAGGCAGTCAAATGAGCCTCAAGTACAAACCCAAAAGGCAAAACCCTAATTTTCAACCTATAAATAGGTTTGAAAAGGCAATCTACTTGTCATTTTCATATTTTCTAGTTAGAAATTTTGGAGAGCAGAACATGAGGAGAAGATGGTGATTCTCGTGACAGAGCACTGTGGGTACCGAGTGAGGACCTTCCAACGACCCGAGGGCATAGAGGCACCGGTAAGTACCCCTTCCTGACTTTCGTTTTCTCAATTTTAGTGCATTAATTAGGGTTTAAGGGAGAAAAATGTGTCTGTTGCGACATAAGTGCGTTCACGTAAATCGCAAATGCTATCGCATTCGACACATTTGTTGTGTCACGATACAAGTGCAAGGGATGGGCAAGGTTTAGGTTTAAAATGATGCAAATGCTAGGTTCTGAGGCACAACTGTCAAAATGCAACACAATTGAGTCAACACGTGAGGCAAGTGCAATTTTACGACGCATGTGCAACACCAAATGACGCAACTGTCATGAAATGACGCAATTGGCATATAGACTGACATAATTGATATAGAGTCTCGCAATTGTGAGCTAGGATGATGCAAGCGCTGGAATGCGACACAAGTGCGAAATGCAACAACGCATATGACTTAGAGTGACACAATTACAATCAACACGACGCAATTGATGTTGACCATGGTTGACTTAGTGTAGACTCATTTTTTAGATGCATTTTTGATAACTTATATAGTAATAATGCTTTGCAATGTTAATACATGTGTGATAACCCTCATTTTTGTGTGTGTAGCTACCACTAGTGCCTATTTACATGTGTGAGTTCAGACTTGCGACATATGTCTTCACAGATCAGCTGTGAGACAACGAGCGGAGATGACTGATGTGATTAGGTCTCTATTATGTCACCTACATGCCCATTATTCAGGCAAATAGGGGATTGTTGACAACATTATGCAAGAGGTGGCACTTAGAGACATGTTCCTTCCACCTACCTATAGGAGAGGCCACTATGACCTTGGAGGATTATATAAGATACTCTACATCCCGATCAGCAGGGAGCAAGTAGTCTATGATCCACACAGAGGGCGACAGTCCTTGGCAGAGATGTATGATGTCATGGATGATGTTGGTTTTGGTATACATGGGTATGAGATTGGTTGGGAGTTTGTGGTGGAGCACTATCCTCAGTGGGATGCCATGTTGATGACTTTGATCATCGGGGTTCTTATACCAGATCACCGCGGGCATGGATTCCCGATAGGATGGGGGGATGTTCTGGTGCTGATGCGCAGGGACAGGATTGTATTTACTTGGGAGTCATGTTTGTTGGGAATGTCATATCACCAGCCTCATGAGGTTGTATATCAGAAGGGACAGAGTATCAGTTGTGGTACTACACTTT
This sequence comes from Sequoiadendron giganteum, assembly GCA_007115665.2. NCBI lineage: Eukaryota > Viridiplantae > Streptophyta > Pinopsida > Cupressales > Cupressaceae > Sequoiadendron > Sequoiadendron giganteum. The sequence goes on from CM021104.1 coordinate 371,470,383, forward strand.
TCATGATATGAGCATGGGAGCACATTCTCGTTTTCTGTCCACTAGTTCAGATTTAGCAGTTGGGTGAGGGTATGCCCCATGTGTATCTATATGCAGGTTCTGTTACCCAGACCCAGGTAAGAGATATAGGGTACTGACACCACAGGATTGATACATTGATGAGTTTTGTCTGGAGGCCTTTCAGAGATTTTTCCCAATGGCCAGATGAGGATGGACACCTTTCCTTGTGTCGACAGTTTAGATATTTGATTGGTCATACTATGTAGAGTCAGAGGATCATTGAGATGTACCTGCCCCAATGGGTACTACAATAGTTTGGAGAGCAGTAGGGTGTGCCTGTGGGGACGACCAAATATGTGAGATCATTGAGAGAGACCATGTGGGGGTCGTCTATAGAAGTGCCCTTGGCAGAGCAACAGATTGATGGGTTGGCTGTGCAATAGTGGGTATGGAGAGGAGGGCCAGCAGATGTTGGGACATCGGTCGAGTATGACACCTGGTGGTAGATTCATAGGTTCACTTGACAGATCCAGATGGTCCCGCACCAATTGATCGACGATCAATCATTCCACGAGTGAAGAGGGGAGGACGGGGAGGGAGAGATGGTGGTCAGGGGAGGGATGGAGGTCGATGGGATGGTGGCCGAGGTGATGGAGATGATGGAGGTGTCAGAGGTGGTGGGAGAGGTGGAGGGGATGACAGAGGTGGCGGGGTGGGGATGGTGGCGCTGATGGCAGGGGTGGTAGGAGGAGGGGTGACGGAGGGCAGAGGCAGCCTAGGAGAGTGAGACAGTGGGTGGGTGGAGCACCATTGTCACCCATCAGGGAGGATGGTAAGGAGGGAGAGCAGCCAGGCAGGTAGGAGGCAGAGGGTCCAGAGGGGGAGGTAGAGGCTAGAGTAGAGGAGGAGTTGGAGGTCAGAGCAAAGGGGGAGGGGTTGGAAGAGGAGGATATTTTTGCAAAGCATCACCCACTAGACATTGACGTGGAGGAGGTTGCAAGAGAGAAGGAGAGGGATGAGGAGGATGAGGAGGGGGAGGATGAGGTGGAGAGGAGGCTGAGGGAGATGATGATCGAGGGTGAGGAGGAGGGTGACAAGCCACCTATTTTGCTTGCAGATGCTACTGCTGATGAGAGAGTTATCGATCTTCAAAGCGGACTAGATGTGGCCTCGTCTTAGAACAAGGCCTTAGCAGTAGATTTAGAGGTGGTGTGGGTGGACAAAGATCAGGTTGTGATTCAACAGGAGGAGGCTGAGAGATGGGTTAGGAAGTTCTCACAGCTATGTATAGGGCCGACACGGGATATTGCCAGAGAGCTGCATTGAATGAGCAATAGTAGAGGTAGGTACCGACTATTTTATGAGAATATTGTGCCACCTGAGAGATGGGACCTTGGTTTATCAAGATCATATAGCAGGATAGGCAATGGTACCTAGACTCACAGCAGTAGCAAGTCACACATCAGTAGTCACACCAGTGCAGGCGAATCCACCTCATTTGGGCAGTCCCCACGCCACAGGTCACATCATTCACATAGACATTCACCAGGCCATAGCCATAAATTGATTCATAGACATAGATCAGTATCTTCAGGACACCAACCAGAGCAGAGGCAACCTCCCATCATTGACCCCTCAAGATCTCATAGTCAGGCTCAAGTCACCTCGCCCATTCAGGTTATAGTTGAGTTGATGAGTCGGCATTAGTCGCCCCATGGTTCACCTCCACGAGACGAAGAGGGCACAACTTAGGGTTCATATTTCTTTATTGCTATGAGACATTGTATATGTTGACTTTCAAGCCTACGAGCTCCATTTTTGGGATTCCTCCAAATTCTATCCTGTGACATTTATTCTTTTTGAGATATATATATGAGATGATCTTGATGCGGACTACATGTTTTGTTTTATGATGCTATGCATTATGATGTTGTGTGCTTGATTTGATGTGATGTGATGTTATGCATTAATTATAATGATTTTATCCTTATATTTCATGATTGTCCTATTTTATATGTTGATGATAATGATATTCTATATGATGAGATGGATGCATTTATGTATAATGAGATGTATGGATATTGTGCCTGATGATTATGGATGTAGTTATGTATATGTTTATGTAGGTATGCATTATGCGATGTACGATGATATGATTCCTATATGTTAATGCAAATGATGGTTATGATGTCCATATGCAAGATGGATGGATATAAATGATGCACTCATGTTTCATGAAATGTGAATGTCGATATTATTATGGAATATGATGTATGCAAATATGAAATGTAGAAATGAAATGCTCGTATGATCATGTATGCAACTATATTTTTGTATGTCATAGGATATCATCAGAGGATGAGAGAAGAGAAGATGAAGGTGGATGTTAGTGTGGAGAAAGATATGCATGTTAGTGCAGAAACAAGAATCCTTCAACAGTTATCGTAGTACTATAATAGTTGTTACTCTTAATCATCATTGGGAGAAATGTCGTAATGGCCAACAAACACTATGATATGGCATAGATCAATAGTGTGCAAGGTCGAACCATCACAAAGATCAAACAGTCACAGACAAGGATGATCATGACTCATGCCAGGAACGCAATTGTTCCTGGTTATTTGTCATAACCAACCACAAACAGACAAGATTAATCATGAAACATCGTTGCTTCTCTAAATCCTGATGTCAAGACATCCTTGAGAAACTAGCCACATGACATCCAATAAAAGACAAAACGACCATCGTACTATGTCGTTGCTCCTCTAAATCCTGATGTCCGGACATCATCGAGAAACTAGTAGCAGGATGATCAAAAGGACAAGGATGATATTCATGATATGTCATGGCTCCTCAGAACTAATATCATGATAACCATCGAAAAGGACAGATAATGTTTTCCAAGTGAATAGAATGTCAAGTGTTGAAAATGTTACGTGTTTTGATGTTAAAATGCCAAGGTTGATGAGGTCAAAGTTTCCAAATGCCGAGTGATGCCAGATTCAGGAAGGACACATCCTAAATGATGTTGATGTCATGAGGATTGATTCTTAGAATCAAGAGGATCCATCAAAATTTCAGATGATGATGACAATGCTTAGGAAGGACACATCCAAAAGCACTAAGAAATAATGAGAGTTATTCCTCAGAAGGGCACATCTGAAGAAGAACCATGATTGACAGGTTGACTCGCCTTGATAGAATTTGACTAGATGATAGATTGAATCACATGTTGGCGCGGACATGTAGGTTTGATTGATTAAAAGGATTGGTTAAAGTTTGTTGATAGGTTGTTTGTTTTAGGATCGAGGGAAAAATTGATTGACTTGAAGATTTTTGGTGTGTGTGAAAGTGCAGTGCCATGAACCCTAATGGACTGACCTAGTGTAGCCTCAAGGGCTCATCGATTGATGGCCTTGCCTACGTCATGCACCTAGAGACCTCGTAGTTTGACACGACCAATGAATTTGTCTGAAGGACAAAAGATTGAGTCATGATTTTTCTTTGTGACAAACCTAGAAGGATGGACCTAATGGCTCGGGGATTCAAAGATGAATCTTACCTACGTAGCAAATGCACAAAGACAACATAGTTCAAACCAAGACAAAGACTGAATTACATGATTGAATTGAAATTATGGGACAAGAATTGACTTTGCTTTGAGGTTTTTGACGCTTTTCAAATGTTTTTGTGTTTTCTTTAGGACATTTTTTTATTTTTATGACTTTTTTAAGGACTTTTTACAAATTTCAGGACCATGTGCGATACCCACTACAGTCGAATGATAAAGGTCTTGCCCCCAGGTAGGTCAAGGATTACCTAAGTAGAATGCCATGGAAAAGGGCGTATACAAGATAAAAGGCAAGGATATGCAAGGCGTGATGTCAACCATTGCTAGCCATGGACGAAAATGACATGATTGATGGAAAATGTCATGGATGTCATGGTTATGCAAAGTGGATGAAGGCCAATTGGAATAATAGTAGATGGAGAAGCAATGATCGACTACGCATGGTGCCTGTTTACCAGGTTTTCACCATGTTACTTATCCAAAGCGCCCGTTTGTTAGGTTTTCACTTTTGGACAAATTTATTTGTTTTTACTATTTTTTTGCCATTTTCTAATTTTTTTGGTATCACCAAGACGCTTGTTTGCCAAGTTTTCATTAGGGTGATGATTTGTTTCTTGATTTTTTATTTTTTTTGTATTTTTAAGGTTTTCAGCCAAGCTCTCTGATGCTATGTGTAGAACTTTCATAGATGCAGGTTGTTGATGGGTTTCATTAATTGTTCTCCATCAGGTGTGGCTAACTAATATTCTTTAGAACTAAATACTATAGTAATGATATAAGGATCGATCCAATTAGGCTCAAACTTTCCATGCTTCTCACGGTCAGCCTGGTTTCTTAGATTCTGCATGAGGACCAAGTCACCAATTTCAAATTTTCTAACCATCACTCTTTTGTTATAGCTCTTGTAGAGACGATTTTAATATGCCTGTAAGTGATTCAAGGCATTTTATCTTCTCTCTTGTAGCATTTCTAGTTCATGTAGGCAAGACTATTTGTATTCTTCGTCATCGATCATTCCCTTCAAGGAGACTTGGAGAGAAGGAATTTTGACCTCGATGGGAAATATAGCTTCAGATTTGTAGACCAAGGAGAATGGAGTGGCTCCAGTGGGTGTACGGATGCTAGTATGGTAGGCCCACAAGGCGGGATTGAGTTGTAGATGCCAATCTCGACTAGCATCATTGATGGTCTTCTTAAGAATGTGAAGAATTGTTTTATTTGATGCCTCAACTTGACCATTGTCTTGCAGATAATATAGTGTGGAGAAATGGTGTTGGATGTGGAATTCCTCACAAAGTTCATGAACGTCTTGATTTTTGAATAGACGATCGTTATTTGTGATGATGGACTGTGGAACACCATACTGGTAGATGGTGTAATAAATGATAAACTTTGAAATCTACTTACCGGTGATGTAAGTGAGGGGGACGACTTCAATCCACTTAGTGAAGTACTCAATGGCGGTAATAATGAACTTATGGCCGTTGGAGGAGGATGGATGGATTTTGCCCATGAGGTCGAGTCCCCATTATACGAAGGGCCACAAAGAAGTGATCGGTCTCATCTCCTGTGCAAGTGTGTGGATTAGATTATTGTGCACTTGGCATTTCCAACATGTTCTGAAAAACTAAAGAACATATTTTTCTAGTGTTGGCCAGTAATACCCCAATCAAGTGACTTTCCTAGCTAAAGTTGGACCACTCGAATGAGATTTGCATATACCCTCATGTACCTCACATAAGTTGTGTGAGCTTCATCAATGTCAAGACAGTGAAGAAGGGTGTTGTCAAAGCTACGACGGTAAAGGGTGTCACTGACGATGGTGTATCGAGCGGCTTTTCAGATGAAGTATTTGTGCTGATGATTGGATAAGTTGGGTGGAAGGGTCTAGGAATTTAGATAGTCATATATATCCTGGTACCAAGGCAAGCTAGGACCAACAAGTTCACAAACCATCTCTGACTCTGGAACATCATATGCGAGAACCAACAGTTGTTCCACTAAGAAGTCGAATTGTGACACATTTTTGGGGATGTCCAAGAGAGATCGAATAGTTGCCATTGCATCGACGGCCTTGTTTTGCGCCCTAGGGATTTGTTCAAAGGTGATCAATCTAAAATAGGTTAGGAATCTATCCACCATTTTCTTGTAGGGCAACAACTTTTCATCCTTTGTTTCATAATCATCATTCACTTGGTTGATAACTAATTGAGAATCCCCAAATACTAGCAATGTCTGAATTTTCCATTTAGTTGCCATTTTGAGCTCTTGTGACCAGTGCTTCATATGTTGTAATGTTATTAGTACAAGGGAAGGCGATCTAGAATGCCTTAGGAATGGAATCCCCTTGGGGTGTGATGAACAAGATACCAGCTCTTGAGCTGTGACCAGTGTGAGACCCGTCAAAATACAGTTTCCAAGGTGATGAAGGTTCTACGTGAAAGATAGACTCATTAGGAAAATCAGCTATCAATGGACGAGTGCCTTGGATAGGTGCATCTACAAGTTGATCAACTATTACCTGTCCTTTTATTGCCTTGCGCTCAACATATTGTATGTCGTATTCACTCAAAATCATGACCCATTTTTCCAACTGACATGTTAATGCTGCCCGACTTAGAAGATACTTCAGTGGATTGATCTTTGCTACCAATTGCGTTTGGTGATTCAACATGTAATGTCTTAATTTTTGGGCCACAAAGACAACTACGAGACAGGCACATTCCACAGTTGTGTAATTGAGTTCATATCTGATCAGTGTGCGACTGATATAGTATATGGCTCTTTCTTTTTCTTCATAGTCATTTTGTGCCAATAATGCCCCCAATGCGTTGGTGGTTGTAGAGACATACAGGATCAACGGTTTGCCTTCAATGGGAGGCATTAGGACAAGTGGTGTCAATAGATATTCTTTGATTTGTTGGAAGGCCGTTTGGAATTTATCTGTCCACACAAAGGGAATACTTTTGCGCAATAGGTACTGAAATGGCTGACATTTTTCTACTAGCTGAGCAATGAAGCATCAAATGGATTGTAATCTACCCTATAGTTTCTTGAGCTCACTGATTCCTTTTGGTGGAGGAATGTTCAAGATTGTTTTTACTTTTGCAGGGTCAACTTCTATGCCTCTTCATGAAACTATGAATCCCAACAATTTGCCTGAAGTAACCCCAAAAACACATTTCTTTGGGTTCAAAAGAAGGTTGTATTCTTCTAACCGCCTAAAAAAATTGTCCAGGACCTTGAGATGATCTTTTCATGTCAAAGATTTAGCCAAGAGGTCATCTGCATAATCTTCCATTAAATTATACATGAGATCATCGAATTTGTTGTCATTGCTCTCTAGTATGTGGCACCTGCATTCTTTAAGCCGAAAGGCATGACATTCCAACAGTATGTTCCCCATGGACATGTGAAGGTTGTTTTGTGTTGATCCTCGGGGGTGATGCGTATTTGATTGTAGCTCGAGAAACCATCCATGAGGGACATCTTGTATCTCGCGGTAAGATCAATAATAATATCTATGCTCGGTAGTGGGAAATCATCCTTTGGACAAGCCTTATTTAAATCTCTAAAATCCGTAGAAATGTGGATTTGTCCATTTGGCTTGGTGACAAGGACAAGGTTGAAAATCCAATCGACATAATCTATTGATCTTATGAATCCAACATCCAGTAACTTCTTTAGTTTAGCCTTCACAAGTAGCACAATTTGCGGATGCATTTTCCGTAATTTCTGCTTGATTGGTTTAATACCTGGAATCAAAGGAAGATGGTGCAATACTAACTCGAGGTCCAACCCTGGTATGTTAGCATATGACCATGCGAAGTTAACTGTTCTTTCTGAGAAGAATTGTTTGAATTCAAGTTTTTCTCCCTCTGTTAATGATGCGGCTAAGAGAACCATTTTGGGATTCTTTGGTGTAGCTATGTTAGCTTCTATAGTGTCTTCAATAAGCATTGTTGATTTTTCTTGTGTTATAGGAAGAAATTCCAATCCTCCATCCTTAGGCACCTCAGATAGGTTTTCACCTTCGGATACGTCCTTTATTTTTACTATTGAATTGTCAGAAGGCGCCTTGCGGTTTTCACCTAAAGACATGTCTTTTTTTTTATATATATTTTTGCGACTGGAGGATTGCAGAGTCTCCCCGAAGTATGCTGCACAATCTAAATCAATAGAGAATCCTACCTTGTGATCACCACTTGGTATGCTCTCACGAAGTCCCATTAATTTTGCAATGGCTTCGTCATTCTGAAAAATATCCATGGTGGGTGGGTCTTGTTGGTCCTAGTCAATGAGTTGTGGGTAGACAAGGGAAATTCCATCATTAGTGTTGGTAAAGGAGGGGGAGGATGTAGAAAGAATGCAAATGGAAGCCTCAAGTGTGAAGGAAGAACTGTCATCTTCACTTTCCCAGTCAGATTCGATCCAAGGACCATCTTCAGAGTCAGATGAGTTATGCTCTTGGTCATAATATGGGACAAATGGATCAATATCACGATCAATGGATGGTAATTCAGAGGCATGTATAGTATGTCCAGGCATGTTGGGCTTTTGGGTGGGCTCGGGAATGGGGTGGGACGATGTAGATGTTATCGACAACAGTTTATGCTCACTTGGGTCCCAAGGGATGCTTATCCATTCTTTATGTTTAGAATTGCGATCTATAGGATCAATGTTGTACATTTTTCTAAATCTTTCCTCAAAAGGGAGTTGGTCAGGTTCCAAGAATATTTCATCAATATCATAGTCACTCAGGGTTCTATTAGATGCCCATTCCCATTCATGAGAGTCAATTTCGGTAGGGGAGTCTTCGCATGTCTCGACACTTTCAGGAGCCGTTACGTCCTTACCTTAAAGTACATAGGTACATCGATCGTCAGTTTCAAGTTGCTCAAACCCTAGCCCTATATACTTTGGTCTCTTAGAAATGATGATAGGCTCTCTTCTTCCATTATTGTTTGGTCCAAGCCCACTAGTTCCATCAACACCGTGTGCTTTACATATGTCATAGCCTTTGTCATAGATATGCACTGGTAGTGGGGGTAATCCTTCTGAGTCCTTGTAGATCCAATCAGCTATGTCAATAATGGCTTCATCGCTCATGTCTCCCCATAGTTTGAAGACCCTTTTCGGAGGAACCTTGAAATTTGTATTAGGTTTCACTGTGAAACAATGTCAACCATAGACTTTAGGTGGCTTGGGTATTGTTGTAATATAGTAAGCCGTATTCAATTTGTATTCTCCATAGCCAACGTCTTGGATCTAAAGGTCAGTACTTGGTATGGAAGCCGAGGGGGATGATGTGGCAAAAGTTGACAGAGTGGATATGGATGACTTGGTAAGTGTGGATGGATCAATGTATTTAGAGGAAGTGGATGTTGAAGCCTCTTGATTGATAGGCACTTGATGCTCAACAATAGTTCTTAAGTTGGTGCAATATTGAAATGGATTAGGATCTCCTGGGATAGTAATTTTGGTGCCATCGAAAGGGAATTTCAGGCATTGGTGGTAGGTGGAGGGAATGGCTTTTAAGGCATGAATCCATGGGCGACCAAGTAAGATATTGTAATGTATGTCACGATCCAAGACTTGGCATTTTGTCTCTATGATAACTGGTCCCACATGAATTGGGAGTGTGATGATGCCTTTAGAAGCTAGTTCATCATCATCATATGCTTTTATCACAATACTCTTGGTAGCTTCTACACATGCATCAGAGAAGCCAAGAACCTTAACCAATTTTAAAGAGCAGATGTTCAATCTTGCTTCGCCATCTACTAGGACTCATCTAACCTTATGCCTATGGATGAAATCCTCTATATGGAGGGCATCATTATGAGATAGTTTGGGTGAGGAATAGTGAATGTTCGAAAAGGTAATGTGATGAGGCGAAGTCAAATATTTGACCATAGTTTTGAAATGGTTGACATCAATATTGTTTGGGACAGAAGACTCTTGCAAGACTTTATCCAAGATGGCCTTATGTGTGGGCAATATGTGAAGCAATTCAAGGATGGAGATTTGAGTTGGTGTTTTGTTCAATTGCTCGATAAGGTTAAACTCTGGATTGGGTTTCGATTGTTTAACCGATGGACCTGGTATGGTAATCTTGGGCTGACGAGTAGAGGAGTTTGGGATGGTGACCTTGCCTTTGCATCTGGTGACGTTGCATTCTGAGGCCTTTTTAATAGTAATGGTATTGATACATTTGTCTTCATCGGCAACTCGAAGGTTATTAATGATTTTGCCACCAAAATAGTCGAAAGTAGCACAAACATAACTATCTTGATTGTTATTATTCTTTGTGCCAGATGAGGAGGGGTTACCTGAACCATGGTCCTGCAGTGGGTTCTTATGGATTGTATGGTCTGGATTAGATGCAAATTGCTGACCACCAAGCTCAATGTTGAAGTTTTCAATAAGATCTTGGACAAGGTTTATAAGTTGGCAACAAGAAGAATTTTTATGCCCTTTGACATGGTGGTAATCACAAAATGCATTATCATCCCACCATGGTGGCTTAGACTGACCAAGATTATATGGTTTAGGGTCTTCCAAAGTTACGACACCATTTCGGATGAGTTTCTTTAGGACAACTTCGATGGGTTCACCCAAGGGGGTGTATGTGCGCTTTGGGAATTGCTTTGTCTGATGAGGTTGCCTTTGATTTGATTGAGTAGGATTGTTTTGAATGGAATTAGCAGTTGGTGTTGGTGTTGTCATAGGTGCATTTTGAGTTTGAACTCCTTTGATTGTGAGTACATGACCTGTTGTGTTGATTGTTTTCGCATCAACCACACCATCATTGGTGATGTGTTTATTTTTAACCCAATATTTGTTTTTGTCATTAGAAGCACTTGGGTTGGTGTTTGTGGTAGTGTTAATTTTTTTTCCACCATACTTAAGTTCGCCTTTGGCAAGTAAGGCTTATTCAAGTTGGACACCTTTTTCAACAAGATCAATAAAGGTGGTGCAACAATGGACTTGTAAGCCATATCGTAGCAGGCCGAGGAGATTTTGTACAAACATTGTGACTTTTTCCTTTTCAGGTATCTCCACAGGACATCATCTTGCTAGAGTTCTCCATATTTGGAAGAATGGGATAAAGGTCTCTCCTGCATCCTCTTGGGTGAGTCTGCATAAGGAGGCAATGCCAATGTCTGTATCAATGTTATAGGCGTAGTTTTCAAAAAAATTGTTTGCCAATCCATCCCATGATTTGATTCCTTTAGGAAATTGTGTGAACCACTCCAGTGTGTGCCCTGCGAGACTCCTAGAGAAGAGTCTCATTAAATAGGTGTGTTCATAGGCAATGTCCATGCAACTGGTAGTGAATTCTCGGATATGTTCAACGAGATTTGTCTTGCCTTTGTACTTAGGGAAATGTGGCACCACATATCCTAGAGGGAATGGTGGCATATACAAGGTTGTGTCAAATGGATATGGACATAGGTCATATGACATGTAATATTTTTTGTTTGATTGTTGCAAGGTTTTCACCTATTTTTGAAGAGCAACAAGTTTGAGTGTGAGAGCCTCCACAATTAGGTTGTTGGTAGTATCACACATGTTGGTGATAGGTATGGATTGAGTGCCCACTTGTTGTGATGAAATGTGTTGGTTTGGAATTTTTTGTTGGTGAGTGAATTGGGTGTTCTGATTTGGTGTATGTTGGAAATGCATGTTTTGATGAGGGATGTGTTGTTGTGTATGGACTTGAGAAGCATAAGTTGGGATGTGGGATCCAACCATGTTGGATTGAATTTGAGGGCCTTGCTGTCCTTGAGCATGTTGATGCCCAAATGGAGTGGAATATTGGGTGCCTTGATTGCCTTGCCCAAATAGATAATTATGGCCTTGAGGAATGCTGGTATTTTGTCTCAAGGGAATGTTGGTGTTGACCTGTGATGAATTCGGGACATTAGTTTGAGTTCCTTGAATGACAACTCTTCGTTTATTCCTCCCAAAAGGGTTTGATGAGTTTGTTGCCATTGCATTAGAGGAACCTAATAAGAAGTTTGATGATGTACCCATAGAGGTAGATGATGCCCCAAAGAGGTATGATGTGTTGACACCCATTGTTGATCCAATAGTTTGTGAAGAAACTGTGGATGTTTGTTGAGGGATGGACTGTGATGTGGTGTTGGTTTGGGTTGATGATCCCCCAATAGATGTTGTGTTGACCATATTGGATGCATTGGTTGTGGTATGGGTGGTAGTTGTACCAAGGGAGGTAGCATTGATGGTGTTGATGACATTTTGTGTGGTGGCTCCCATGGAGGATTTGTTTGCATCATGTGACTGGCTTGTTTGATTGGTAGGATCAAGAGATGTTGCTCTTATAGTGTTGAGGTCAAATCCTTTTGGCAATCTAGCCCCATGGTCAAGGAGCATAACTAGATATCTGGTTGAATCATTTAAAACAAATTCTGCCACAAAGGAGGCCACTTTTGGGTTTTGGGCAACAACTTGTATGTCTTATTCAAAGACTTTCCCATTTTGATCTCTGCGAACAAATTGTTCAAAAGGATTGCGTGAATAGGATGGAATGGACATCTCACTGAACGGATTAATGAGAGAATTCCCTATGTTGGTATTTCCATTCATGTTATTACGGAAAGTATTTGTATTCATGTCATTGGAAAAATTGATTAGGTTGGTGTCTTGACCAAAATAATCCATGAGTCTTCTTTTTCTTTGTAGTCTAGTTTCAACCATAAAAGTTTTGCTCAACTTTGGGGATGGTGGAGGATGGACTAAATATGCAAATGTTATGACACTATGTTTTTGGGTTTTGGAATAAGGAATGCTTATTGAATGATGAATGCAAAGGAGACTAAAATAAGTAGACTACAATGTATGCAAATGGAAAGGAGATGATTTACTTAACCATACAATGTTTTGGCAATGTCTCAATTTTGGAATGTCAATGGACTTGTAAAAAGGACTAAGGAGGACAAAGTGAAATTTCCACACTAGACTAATGAGTGGGAAATAGTTCACAAAAATTAATGACTAAAGATAATGGTTTGATCAATTCCAATGATAACCTACTCTTAAATGCAAAGGTTTGACAAAGAATGGTAAAAAATATTCTCCTAAAATCTGCAAAATGAGTACCTAGAATGATGGTAAAGCCTAAGAATGCAATTAGAGGAATGCAATGGAATCCTATGGTAACCTAAGAATGCAACCTATAATGCAAGGATGATGGAAGTTGAGCAATTCCTAGCTGGTTGTGGACAAAAACAACAGAGAAAAGATGTCTGGAATCTTATGTCAAAAAGTTGAGCCTCGGTTTCTTGACAATGAATGAAATTTAAGGTTACAAGCAAATGTGTCGTAGCAAATGCGTTACAACAGAGCAAATGCGTCACAAGATAGGTGATTGCGACGTTTCAAAAGGCATATGCGGTTCGACAAAGCAATTGCGGCGTTTGATATAGCAAATGCGACATATGGTAGGAAAATGCGGCATTTAATGTTTCAAATGTCGTGCAAAAAAGCGATTGTGGCTCAAAAGTCAACAATTGCGGCTCAATATAATAGATGCGTCACAGAGTTTAATTTGTGGCAAAAAAAATGGTAGATTGCAAAAATGTGTTTCAGTTTTGAAGTGTTAATTATGATTGGAAGAGGATATTGACTTGTTCATTTTGTCCGAAGACACTTGGCAAACACGTTGTCTTGAAAAATTTGTAAACAAACACATAGAAAATATGTACAATCCCTATGGCTGAAAATATTGTATTTTTTGGATCCCACGCAGATTTTACTCCAACCATATATTCTTAGTGGATGAATTCAGAAGCTTGGCCTCACGGGCTCCCCCTTACAGTGCACTCACTTCTTAGGGAAACCAAGCTTCCAACCCCCATGAATATCCCATGGCAGGTTGATCATCTCTACTAAAAATTGCGAAAATGTGGGTGCCTTCACAACGCCCATTGCTGCACCAAAGAATAGAAAAGGTTTTTAGTCACACTATATCAAGGGTTTTAATTCAGTCATTCCATTCATGGGGCACCATCCATGCGGAAAGAGACCATTGTTGCGCTTCTTGTCAGAATGGTGATCATGATTCTCGAACTTTTCTCGAGAACCCACACTTATATACCAGCTGGAAGTCGCTTGGCATCTAATGTGTTATTGGTTGGGTCATTCCCTGGGGTGATTACTTTTTCCCACTAGGCAGGGTCTCTAAGATAAACAAAAGCAAATTAGTACACCCGTAGTTCGATCAATCTTTGTTTGCATAAACAAAGAGAGAACACACACCATGTACTTAGCTCACACTAGCTAGATTGTTCATTGTTAAGCCCAAATTGAAATATTAATGGGTGATTAAGTAACCAACTCATTAGTGTTTTTGTTTCTCCGGATCACACAAGACGCAAGAGAATTGCATACACACTGCGGAGGTTGTTACTAAATCACAAAACACTTCAGACACATGTTCATTTTAACCATTTGTAGTGTGATCAAGCAAGGGTTCATTTTAACTGTTTGTAGTATGAGACAATCAAGAGTTCATTTTAACCCAATGAAAATGCATGAAAGTTCTTTTTAATCCAATGAGTGAACATGCATGGTTGTGTTCTTTTTATCCTAATAAAAATGTATGAGCGTTCATTTTAACTCATGAATGTAATGCACTTTGTTTGTTTGATTGATTAGTTTTATAACATTTTGTTTGTTTGAGTGATTATATTTATAAAAATAGACAAACAAAGGGGTTAGACTCCAGCTGGCCACATGTTGTCACACACAAATTAGTAATCCAAAAATCTGTAATCTATTGAAATAGAAAAAATTAAGAAATTTGGAAAAAAAATAGAAAGCAATTCTTTACCAATTGATTGCGTCACAACAGAGCGAATGCGGCTCACTACGGAAAATGCGTCGTTTGGACTGGTGAATGCGGCTCGATAAGGCAAATGCAGCTTGGTTTTTGTCAAATATGGTGCGTGAAATCAGATGCGTCGATCGACGGGTCAGATGTGTTGCGACATTGCACTTGCGTCGTTCGCGAAGGCAGATGTGGCGCAATAGAGCATTTGCGGCGTTTCGTACACCTGTACCTAGAAAAATGACAAAAGGTCATACATAAATCTACAAAAAAGGTGTTTGAAAAGCAGTCGGGTTCACCAATGTAATTGAGGGTATTTTTTCTTAGGTTGTTAGCAGATTAGATGCAACATATAAAACCCAAAGTAGATAATGGAGTGCAAAAGAATAAATGAAAAATGAATGAAACAATCTCACCCAAGTTCTTCATTCTCCATGGCTGACCTCCATTACACCTTCTAACTTGTTGAAAATATGAGGTTGCCCTGAGATTTATGATGAGCAATCTAAGATTATGACTAGTCCTAAACAAGTGTTGAAGGATTCAAATGATTATGCGAGAGAAGTTAAATCCTACATGCAAATTAATTAACTAAATGACAAAAACAAGCAAATGCAAGACTCAAGAATTGCAAGATACAAGATTTGCAAGAGTTCTCAAGCTTTTCCAAATGTCAAAATGAGGACAAAATTGCCATTTTATAGAAAATGCAATTTTGGATGAATGGACGAGATTGAAGATTGAGAAGTGCCCCAGAATCAACGGTCAAGATTCAAAATAACAACCCCTTAATTAGGGTTAGGGCAACTTTAGGGTGAAATTCAAAATGAGTGAACAAGATTTAATTTAAGAAATTAAATCAAGGAATGAGAAAATGTGTGACAGTGATATAAGATTTAGTAAGTAGAAAAAGAATGAGTTAGAAAATCAAGTCATTTTAGAAATTACTTAATTTGTGGAGGGAAATGCCATTTTGAATTTAATATTTTAATTTAATTCAAAATGGTGAAGTCATGTGACAGTAAATAATTAAATTATTTACTTGAAGAGAGAGAAATTTAAATAAATGGTTTTTATTTAAATTTGGAAATGAATTAAAATGAGACAATTAAAAATTAATTTTAAATTATTTAATTGTGGAAGAAGTGGGTTAATAATTAAATAAATTGTGGGGGATTTATTTAATCATGAGGAGAGTTTAATATTAGAGACGTATTTAAATTAATTTATTTAAATAATCAAGAGGGAATAGTGGATTAAATAAATTTAATAATTGATTTAATTTAAAGAGGACTTTAGCTATTAGTGGCGTATTTAAATAAATGTGATTTATTTAAATAGTCAAGAAGAATAAGAGAGGTGAATTAATTAAATAATTGGTCATTATTTAATTAATAGTTGAATTTGGTCAGAGGGACATAATCAAATTATGTTTAGAGGAATTGATGAGAAAATTGAGTTCGCATGCCTAGGTCAATTTTATGTGTCTACAATCCACATCCTTATCACAACAATAACCAAGGAGGTTGAATTTTTCCTTGGGAAGAAGATTTACCTAAAATATTTTAGTGATTTCCTACATTGCGAGGTGCATCTTACAAATATTCTTGATTAGGTCATGCAAATGTTCTGGGTGGTAGTTGTAAAGAGTCTTTCTTGGTTCTCTACCCCTTCAATGTTGCTATAAAGAAGGTATGTCCCCATTGCTATGGATAACATAGAAGGAAAACTAAGGAATTACATGGCATCAAAGAGATTACAATGATCCACATGTTGGTTGGGATCCAATAATAAATTTAACAAATATTTTTAAATACCAACGCAAGATGACTCATTCATACTTTTTACTACCTCCCAAATTTAGAGTATCCAAAAGCATAGTTATGGGTTGAAAATTTCTTTATCTATGTATTTTGGGAATTTTTCTATTATGTCTTTGCCTCCAACCCACTCCTTCCTTCTCCTTTCACCTACTCTAATATTCCCTTTATCGTTCTTATCTCTTCTTCTACCTTTCCTATAGCTCGAGGAAGTAGCCATAAAAACCAAGAAATTATACTAGAGCCACATCGCCTTGAGAAATCTCTAATCAATCAAACTCAACATATAGTTCTCCAACATTCTAAATATTTTATTAACCATCTCTTGCTTCATCATTATGCCACACTAGCTTGAAATTATCACTTCCACGTCCATTTACTTCGTTGATTTGTGAAGATTGTAAATGATGAATGAATGAATGAATGAGATTTTAATGATGTCCATGAGACCAAACAGTCTAAGGGACCAAGGGCCAAAAAGCTAAGAGATTTCCATATTCTTTTCAATGTTGGATCTTGTGTTATGAAATTTGACCAGAAAACTAGCCGTCTTGCTGATCCTTTCTTCCTCAAATAGCTCATGCAAGTTGTCGGCCTTTAAGTTGCCCTCATACTGAGTACAAATATCCTCATAAGTCGTGCATTCCATGATAAAGTTCCATTCAGTCTCCACCACCCCTTTTCTATAAAATATGCAAATTCTATCCTCCCATACTTCCTTAGGCATTGTCCACCTTCCAGTTTCACATCTAAGATGATGTGATCCGATCCTCAACTAAGCTATTAACATCCTTGCTTTACCTTTAATAGCAGCTTCCAAATAAGTTTTATCATCATGATCCCAAGTTGGGTTGAACTCTTTGACATAGTGAATTTTCTTTCGCCCAATCGGCTTCGTCCACATGGCAATCCTAAATTTTTCTGCGACATTCTTTTTTATTTCCACTTTGGTGTTGGGGCACTCGTGCAAACTGATGCTCTATTTGCTTAGCCATTTGTTATTTTGCTTCATCCACATTTTCTTCCTATGGTCTAAAGCCTCCTCCACAACTATTTTGGGCCAACGACGATTATCCATGTTTTTAACCTTCTTTAGGTAGTTTAGCAACCGAGTAATAGCCGATGCCTCCAAAGGCAAGGTTCTTGATTCAGCCAAGATAATATCATAAGGGACTGTAGTTTTGACTTTGAGGTTGCACGTGATTAGATGATTTTGGATTCTTTCAAGTTGTCTCCATCTATGATTTGATATGCTACTTCCCCACACCTCGTAGCCATAAAGAACCATCGGTGTGACCAGCAAACCAAAGAGGGTTTTTTTGGTTTTCCAATCCCAAAGCTTAGCCTTTCGACATCTGTTTTGAAGTAAGAAAGAAGCCTTCCAATCCCCTTGTATCCTTTTAGTTCTACTAGTCTCCCAATTGAGCTTATAGTGAAAATCAATCCCAAGGTACTTGTATTCTTTCACTATTTCCAAAGGATTACCTTCAAAAAGAAAGATATCTTGATTCATTTTCTTCCTTAGGGAAAAAATCATAACTTTGGTCTTGGAAGTGTTCACTTGGATCCCAACATCCTGACAAAAGAGATCCAGGGCCTTCAAAAGTTCTTTCAAACCATGAGTAGTTTTAGAGATTAGGATAAGATCATCGACATACAAAAGTAGCTTCACCACATACCCAGCCAAATGGACACCTCCTCCGTCAGTTTTGCTTACCCAATCTTCTAGTTTGTTGATGTATAACCCAAAGAGAGTGGGTGATAGAGGACAACCTTGTTTGACCCCTATGTCATTGCCAAAACATTTAGACATTCCCTCACTTGTTCTGATTTTTGCCCGGACCTATTCATATAGTCTATGCATCGCAGCTCTAGACTCATCTAGTATACTTAATTCAACCATTCTATTCCACAATTTGTCTCTAGGCACCGTATCAAAGGATTTTTTAAAGTCAACAAAGCAGAAAAAAGCTTCCCTGCCTTGAGTATCCCATGTTTTTTCAATTAAGTGTCTAAGAGTGACACAATGGTCAATGGTAGAGTGCTTAGGCCTAAAGCCAGCCTGCCGTTTTGCTCTTTTTCCCTCTTTTTCTTCCCAGCTGCTGATTCTACATTCTATCAAGCTCCCAAAAAGCTTGCCAAGAATAGGGTTGACCATAATAGTGTGGTAGTTAGATGGGTTATTGATTTCACCACTTTTATAGAGAGGGATGACAACACTAGTTGTCTACTCTGTCAGGAAGCCAACGTGGGTGATGCCATTGAACATTCTTTTGATGTGGGGAGCAAGGATTTCCACTCCCCATTTTAAAAATTCAACTTGCAACCCATCAATATCTGAAGGTTTACCATTTGCCAAATTCTTAATACCTTGTTTGATATAATCTACCGAGAAGAGCTTTGTAGATGTGTTAATTATGGGAGGAGAATCCCTCCCTTGGATCCTCTCATAAAGAAGCCTCGCATACTCCACCCACTGTGCCTCAGTTATGTTATTCTCAATCTGTTTTCTCTTTTGCTGAAGCTCCTTCCAAAAACCTTTAGGGTTGTGTCTTCCCAAAGAGATTAACTCTTTCCTCCTTGTGTCAACATACTTCTCTTTTTTTCACGCACCAACTTCACATATTTCTTCTCGTTTTATTTGTTCAACCCGTTCTTTTTCAAAGATCTCTTGGCAGCTTTACAATCCTCATCATACCATGGGTTAGCCGAGAACGAGTTCGTAGCCCCTTTCTTAGGACGAGATCTTTTACAAGCATCTAAAGCCTTATGAATTATAGGAACAAGAAGATTGTTGTAGAAGTGACCACTAGATCCCTTGGAAGCCTTGTCCCCTTTGTTATTTTTTAGCTTCAAGAAGATGTTGCACTAGAGCAGCATTAAATAGATCCTGATTTGCCTGATTCACAAGTATTTTAGCCTTGGGGATAAATTCGTTTGGCTTGTGGTGGGCCTGCCTGCTATGTTGGTTGTCTGGAACAATGCTAAGTTTAAGAAACAAAGGATCATGATCAGAGTTCAACTCAAAGGGACAAACCCCAATCTCAAACTCCGAAACTCTAGGAATAAAGCTCTGAGAGCAGATAACGTAGTCTACCACACTTTGACCATTATAAGTTTTGCAGGTGATATTACCAGAACTTGTCCAACCCTTCATGCCATTACAAATAACCAAGTTATATAAGCTACAGGTCCCTAATAGTTCTGCCCCGAAGTGAGAAACATTCCCATTTCCATCTTGAGAAGTTCTTTCCCAAGGTTGCTCTTCTTCCTCTTCCAGCCATAAAAGATTGTTGATTCCCTGCTCTCCATTATTCAGCTGAAGAGATTGATTGTTAGTTGTTCTTGCATTGAAGTCCCCAATTAAAGCTATTTCCCCCAAGGTGTTGAATATAGAAATGTCTTTTTTTAATGAGGCATACAGATCTTCGTTATCTATTTCTCTTTTTATAGAACTTTGAATTTTGTGGTGCAAAGTAGCAAGCAGCCAATCTGAAAGTAACCTCATTGTCAATTATTTGTAACCATATGTACTATTTATTTGGGTCTTTGAAATATTCCAAACCAATTTTTTTTTTATTTTTCAATTAACAGATTTCAAACAATGCACCCGTTAAGGTTAGAAGATAAACCAAAACGTGCAGAAAGCAACTCTAACCAGAATGTACACCAGGATCCCGATGTGGGCAAGGTGTGAGCATTAGTCAGAGGATCTGAATTAAACTGCTTATGCAAAAAGCAACTCTAACCAAGGATGGCGCCGATGATGGCGAGCATATGGTTAGAGGATCTTCTTCTCTAAATACAGAAAGGAACTCAACGTCAAGAATGTGCTTTCCAAACCAAGATGGAATGGGAGCTACCATATGACGGAGATGCTAACTATGCTGAAAGTAAACTCAACACCAAGTATGTGCTACCCAATTCCAGAGTGGAAATGAGGCGACCATATGGCGGAGATATACAGAAATACAATGCAGCTTCAGAATGTAAAGTAAGATTAAGAGAAATGCTGACAGTACTACTGTTCAGCTTACAAAATATCAGAAGATGCCTGCAATAAACAAGATTAGAAGCTCTCCATTGCTGCAATAATAGATATGATCATTCCAAGGTTAATTATGACCTTCCAGATACAACTCTTCACCAAAATACAGATTACTCAAGACTGATATAACAAAACAACAACGTAATATGCATAACCAGCAACCCTAGAATCCACTAAAATGCTCACAACTCACTCAATACTTGCCAGAATGACATGAGACCTGATGCAAACGAAAGCTATAATGATGGCAATGAGGACTAGACCAAGAAACAGCTAACAAATCGAAGTATTCTTTTTTCTAAACATTTTCCAGGCAGACCAGAATGGTGCGGCCAATAGAGAGAAGCGATTTTGCTTTTAAAAAATAAACACTCAATATTAAAATCTGAATCTTTGCAAGAAGGGTTGCCCCTATCAAGGAAACTCAATGAATCAATACCCAGAACGACTGTATTTTTATTTTCAGATTTATGAGTGAAACTACAGATTCAGCTTGACTTCAGCAACTTCAAAATGAGACCGAAATGCAAATCTAGAACTCCAAAAATGCAAGATACTCAACTGAAATGCAAGATAAACCTATTATAAACTATCTCTCAACTAGTTGCTATCTTTCAAGCAAGAAGAAGAGCCAAGCTAGGAGGCATTCATTCCTCGAAGCAATCCCAAAGCCATTCCGGCAGCATAACAATATTATAAAACATAAGATGCCCAAAAAGATGCACAAGACTCCTCTTTATAATTTTCGTTTGACTTCGCAAAACCCTAAAATCAGCTTTTAGGTCAAAACCTCTCATCTCCTCAAGAGGGCGTACTTCTCCTTTATGGCTTTGATTTGATATTTTAAATAAACATCATGCTTGATAAATTCGCCCTTCATAACCTTGCTTTGACTTTGCAATAATTAAAATATTCTTTTAATGAGGGCGCCACCCTCAAAGACCCCCTTTTTTAAAACATCTTTAAGTCATTAATCTAGGCCCATGGTCAACATTAAAATATAATATTTAAACGTGACTTTTTAATTAGATGACTTAGCTTATCCCTCCGGAGGTGCCCTGAAGCCAATACTGAGCCAACATCTGACCAAACTGAAGCAGGAAGTCAACCGAGCAGAACTCAACTGGAAAGTTGCCAAAAATAGAATTTACTAAAAATAGTAAATTCCAAAAAGTGCTCTGAATGCCGAGATGAACATACTGCTGCGAAGCCCTCTGAAAACCCAGAAGGAATCCGCCATTGAATCCACCATCTCTGAGCCAAGATCTCCTCAAAAATAGGAAACCCTAATTTAACCTTCCGACTAGCCTTCGGGTTTCCAGAAAAAAGGCCAACGGTCATATGCACGATCAGGTTTGAGAAGGGGACATTACAGTCCGCCCTCCCCAAGATTGCTTGTCCTCAAGCAATCGCAAACTAGGATGCTACAATATCTCATCACTTTCCCAAGTGGCATCCTCCATAGGCAGGTTCTTCCACTTTACCAAACATTCTCTGATAGTTCTATTCCTCAAGGAACGTTCTCTGACATCAAGTATCTCCTCGGGAACTATAACCAACTGTCCTTCTTCATCCAACGGTGGCAACTGTGAAGAAGCAACCACATTTTGTCCAAGTGCCTTCTTGAGGCGGGACACGTGGAAGACGTTATGCACTCTACTATTTGAAGGTAGCTCTAATTCATAAGCTACTGCCCCAACCTTTCTGATGACCCTAAATGGCCCATAGAAGCGAGGTTTGAGCTTCTCAGCTCCACTCTTCTTGAGAGTAGACTGTCTATAAGGTTGTAAACGAAGATAGACCATATCCCCAACCTCAAACGAATGCTCAACACGCCTCTGATCAGCATACAACTTCTGCTGATTTTGTGCAATCTGCAAATTATCCTTCAAGGATCTCATTATGTCTTGACTATGTTGCAACAAATCCTTGGCTAAAGGTGCTTTGCTGTCACCAAACACCAAGTCTGCAAAACTGGGTGCTTCATATCCGTAAAGTGCCAAGAAAGGTGACATCTTGATTGACATATGAAAGGTAGAGTTGTAGCAGTACTCGCCTATATGCAACCACTTAACCCAAGCTTTCTGCTGTTCTGACACATAATTTCTCAAGTAGCCTTCCAACCACTTGTTCACCACTTCTGTCTGCCCATCAGTTTGGGGGTGATAACTCGTGCTTGGAGTGAGCACAGTACCACTCATTCTGAAAACTTCTTGCCAAAAGGTACTTAGGAACTTGTTGTCCCTATCACTTACAATATTCTTTGGCAACCCATGAAGCCTAAACACTTCTCGAAAAAACAAATTTGCAACTTGGGCTGCAGAAAAAGTGCTAGTAATGGCAAAGAAATGAGCAAACTTGGTTAATCTGTCAATTACCACGTAAATGCAATCCTTCCCTTGGGCCTTGGGCAACCCAGTGATGAAATCCATTGAAATGCTTTCCCATTTTTGATTGGGAATTGGAAGTGGTTGCAGCAAACCGGCTGGCAATGTATGCTCATTTTTATTTGCTTGACAAACAGGACATTCCTGAATGTAGCGTTGAACCTCTCTCTTCAAACCTTTCCAAGAAAACCTTTCTCGGATCTGCCTATAGGTCTTGAAAAAACCTTGGTGACCAGCAACTGGAATGTCATGAAAATTCAAAAGAATCTTCTTCTTGAGCTTAGAATCAGCCACCAAAAAGATTCTTCCCTTATACTGAATCAATCCCTCAACCACCTGGTACTTTTCATCATGGAAAGTACCTTCCAGAATGCTGGTTGCAAACTGATTTTTGGCATAATCAGCAAGCAATATGTCCCTCCAATCTGCAGTAAGCTCACACAATGAGCTCAGATGAGGCCTTCTGGAGAGAGCATCAGCCACGACATTATTTTTTCCTTTGACATATTCAATGTCAAAGTCGTAAGCTTGAAGCTTACTCACCCATTTCTATTGCCTCTCATTTAAATCCTTCTGGTGCATAAAATGCTTGAGGCTATTGTGGTCAGTCTTAACTACGAATTTGTTCCCCACCAAGTACTGCCTGAACTTGGCTAATGCATGCATAATAGCAAGCATTTCTTTATCATAGATTGAGTATGTCCTCTCCACACCCTGTAACTTTCTACTTTCAAACACGATAGGGTGTTAGTCTTGCATCAGGACAGCCCCCACTCCTTCACCTGAAGCATCACATTGCAGCTCGAATGGCTTGGAGAAATCCGGGATAGCCAAGACTGGACATGAACTCATGATCTTCTTGAATTTATCAAACACAATTTGAGCCTTTTCTGACCAAACAAAGGCTCCCTTTTTGGTGAGATCAGTAAGGGGAGCAGCATTCTGTGAATACCCCTTTACGAATCTCCGATAAAATCCACAAAGACCCAGAAAACCTTTCAACTGGGTCAAGCTCTCAGGAGGTGGCCAATCAACTACTGCTTTGATTTTTTCCGGATCCACCTTTACTCCCTCAGCACTGATTATGTGGCCAAGGTACAGTAACTCTACCATTCCAAATTCACATTTGGAAGCTTTGGCAAATAAGCTCTCAGATTCCATGATACTAAGCACTTCCTCCAAGTGCTTGAGGTGATCCTCCCAAGTCTTACTGTAGATCAGAATATCATCAAAAAATATCAGCACAAACCTTCGTAACTGATTCTGAAAGACACGGTTCATGCAAGACTGAAAGGTGGCCGGAGCGTTAGTCAACCCAAATGGCATGACTAAGAATTCAAAATGTCCATAGTGACATCTGAAAGCTGTCTTTTCCACATCTGATCCCCTCATTCGTATCTGATGGTAACCCGACCTCAGATCAATCTTCGAAAAGAACTTAGCCCCATGTAGCTCATCAATGAGCTCATCTATCCTGGGAATGGGGTATCTATTTTTATTGTGCTTTGGTTCAAAGCACGATAGTCCACGCACATGCGCATGGTACCATCCTTCTTTTTCACAAGAACCACTGCAGATGCAAAAGGGCTCTTGCTTGGGCGTATGAAACCCATCTCCAAAAGTTCCCGAATATTCTTCTCGATCTCATCCTTTTGTCTCTTCGGATACCGATATGGAGTTGTGATCACCGGTTTAGCTCCTTCTTTGAGCTCTATGATGTGTTCTGAACCTCGATCAGGAGGAGGTCCCGGGGGTAAATCAGCAAACACTTTACTCTTCTTGGTGAGTAAAGACTGAATATCTGGAGGATGCTCTATTTTCGTTTCAGCGGGACTAGCTGGAAGAATCATGCACTCCGCAGCCCACTCCACTTGATCATGACGTATCAACTTCGCCATCCTCTTGAATGACACAATCTGAGGGCCACCATTTGACATCCCTCTCAACACCACCTTCTTTCCATCGGATTGAAATTTCAACTCCATAGTTTGCAGATTTAGAGAGATCTCTCCAAGAGATCGCAGCCATTGAATGCCAAGGACAACATCCGTATCTCCAATATTGACCACGTAGAAGTCATCCTTGACTTCGTAATTGCCCAATTGCATTGACATGTTCGGAATCCTCTTGGTGCATGAGATGTGAAACCCATCCGCAACCATAACTTTGAACCCTTCAAAGTCTTCTATTTGCAATCCTTTCTTTGCCACCACAACTTCATCTATGAAGTTATGTGTTGCTCCAGTGTCAATTAAAGCAACAATACGTTGCCCTTTGATCATCCCACAAACTTTAAAGGACTCATTCTTTTGGAAGCTCGAAAGTTGAGCCAATGTACCACCACTTTCTTTTTCACCTTCAGACTCTTCTGGAGTATTTTCTTCATCGCTGTCCTCAAAATCAGCTTGCTGATCAAAAAAATCAGAATTGCTTTCATCAGTTGTATAGAACTCAATTTGATGAATTTTAGCACCCTTTGGGCACACATGATCTTGGGACCATTTTTCCCTACAACGGAAACATAACCCCTTCCTTCAGAGTTCATTAATAGTCTCTGGATCCAATCTTGAGCCATGGGGTTTCTGTGGTTTAAACTCCTTATGGTGAGGCTTTTGATGAAACTTTTTCCCTCTATCCCCTTTGTGAAAGGCTGGTTTGGAAGGAAACTTTGCTTTGGGAGCAGCCCACTCCATATTTCTAGCTTTTTTCATTGCTTCTTGTAAGGACGATGGATCAAAAGCTTTGATCCAACCCTTGAGTGGCTCCATCAATCCTTCAGTGAATAGGATCACTAATCTTCTTTCTGTAATTCCAGTGACCATAACTGAAAGTCTTTGAAACTCAGCTATGTAGGCTTCAACAGTGCCATACTGTCTCAACTGTGCCAACTCCCTAAAATGCACTTTTGGATCCTTCTTCTCGAACCTCTCAATGAGCCTGGTAGTGAACTCCTCATAAGTTGTGATAGACCGATGACCCAGAGTAATTAAGCCATGGTACCACCACTCGTGCGCCACCCCATCAAGGTGTAGCATAGCGAACTTGATCGCTTCTTCTTCTGCCATAGGTCTGAGAGCTAGATAGTTATCCAGCTTCTGAATCCAAGCTCGGGCTGAACTGGAATCACTCCCGTCAAAGTGTGGAAGTGTCACCTTGTTGACAGCTTGGTACAAGTCTCCTTGATTTGTTGGTCTTCTTTGATCATAGTGTCTCCCTTGTCCTTTTTTTTTCCTTTTATGATCCATGAAATCATTATAGGACATATCCATCCTGATGTCGGCAGGTAGAGAATCATACTCTGCACGACCCAGTCTCAACTGCTCCACGAATGAAGCATTCTCTTCAGGATCTGGCTGATTGTTTACAGGTGCCAAAAAGGTGGGTTTGAACGGCCTGGAGGAAATGTAAGTGTTGTTTGACACCATCCGAGCTGCATGCTCATCATGCTGGTTGGAAGCACTATGCTCCCCTCTATGCCCTGAGTTGTTCTGTGGAGTGGTGTTCTGGCCCACTTTCCCCATCATGAGAGATACCATGTCCATCAAGGCATCCATCTTTCTTTCAAATCTCTTTCCTAGACTCATGGATCTTTCTCTCCCATCTCTCCCTTTCCCACTGTCATCTCTGTTGTTGGTAATCCTCTCGTTACCCCCAACTGACCTCTCACCTTCTGCCATGTCTGTTTCCTGAGAAGACTCCAAATGAGCCCTCAAGGTTCCTGAAGCTGTCTGACCTTCTGGAGGTTGATAAAGGTGGAACTGTTTTCCAACCTTCTTGTCTTCTCTTGCAAAGTACCTCTTTTCTCTGTCACTCATAGACGGATTGTTCATAGGATGGCAAGATCTTGGCTCTGATACCACTGAAAGAATGTAAGTTTCAATTTATTTTTTATTTTTTTTCAATTAAATGTATTTCCAACAGCACCATAATATAAACCAAAATGCAGAAGCAACTCTGAACCAGAATATACCTGTGATCCCAAGAGTATCAATGTAGAGATCTTAAATTAAACCCATGATGTGAAAGTGCTAACCTAACAAGGATGGCAGATTTACAGGCAGCATATGGTCGTGAGAGGATCTTCTTCTCTAAATACAGAAAGGAACTCAACGCCAAGAATGTGCTTTCCAAACCAAGATGGAATGAGAGCTACCATATGACGGAGATGCTAACTATGCTGAAAGTAAACTCAACACCAAGTATGTGCTACCCAATTCCAGAGTGGAAATGAGGCGACCATATGGCGGAGATATACAGAAATACAATGCAGCTTTAGAATGTAAAGTAAGATTAAGAGATATGCTGACAGTACTACTGTTCAGCTTACAATAATTAGAGATTTGCCTGTCAAATACATCGAATAAGAAAGTCTAACCATGCTGCAATATAGTATAATGTCTCCTCAATGATCACAAAGACTTTCAACCCAAACCCAACTCAAAAGATAGACTTTACGCAAGCTGATATGACAGAACATCAACTTAATATGCATAACCAACAACCCTAGAATCCACTAAAATGCTCACAACTCACTCAATACTTGCCAGAATGGCATGAGACTTGATGCAAACGAAAGCTAGGTTGATGACGATGAAGACTAGACAAAGAAACAACTGAAAAATTGAAGTATTTTTTTTTCTAAACACTTGCCAGGCAAAACAGAATGGTACAGGCTCAAGAAATGTTCTACCAACAAGATAAAATCCAAGACACCTCTAAAAAATCTGCAACTTGGCATAGAGGGGCGCCCAAGGCTAGCAAATGTATGGGTAAACTACCTAGAACCAAAATAAATTCGCCCAAAGACTTATGAGTATAAACTTCAATCTGCAATACAAAAATCAGCAACTCCAGATTTTGATTAAAATGCAAGAAACCGAACTACAAATGCAAAACAACTTCTACAATGCAAAATCTCACTACAAATCTCTCTCAACTACAATCTAACTCTCCACTAGTTGCTGTCTTTCAAGCAAGAAGTCGAGCCAAGGCTAGGAGGCATTCATTCCTCGAAGCAATCCAGCACCATTTCGGCAACATAACAATATTCCAAAACATAACATCCCCAAAATGATGCACAAGACTCCTCTTTATAATTTTCGTTTGACTTCGCAAAACCCTAAAATCAGCTTTTAGGTCAAAACCTCTCATCTCCTCAAGAGGGCGTACTTCTCCTTTATGGCTTTGATTTGATATTTTAAATAAACATCATGCTTGATAAATTCGCCCTTCATAACCTTGCTTTGACTTTGCAATAATTAAAATAATCTTTTAATGAGGGCGCCACCCTCAAAGACCCCCTTTTTAAAACATCTTGAAGTCATTAATCTAGGCCCATGGTCAACATTAAAATATAATATTTAAACGTGAC